>CM059194.1:50353849-50391349 GCA_030323885.1 Branchipolynoe longqiensis
CCACGGGAGGACGTTTGTGAGTTGCTCCACAGGATTTATCTACT
The DNA here is from genome assembly GCA_030323885.1 of Branchipolynoe longqiensis. Classification (NCBI taxonomy): domain Eukaryota; kingdom Metazoa; phylum Annelida; class Polychaeta; order Phyllodocida; family Polynoidae; genus Branchipolynoe; species Branchipolynoe longqiensis. The sequence continues at coordinate 50,353,894 of CM059194.1, forward strand.
ACTACTGCTTTTATCCAAAAGTAAGTACTGTTTTCTTCGATAACTTTGTTTATCATGCTCTATAGCATCTTTTTATGAAAGTTCAGAACTTTCTTCAGTCCTGTTTGGACTTTGTACGTTTTTTAACTTACGGATAGAACATTGCGTGCCGCTGGCACAAACGAAACCGATACTGAGTTCTATCGACACCTGTTTTTCAGACAGGGAGAAATGGCAACCCGAGTTGCTCATTTCCTAAGAAAAGTCTCCCGGATCCTAATAGAGGATGATGTTGGGGATGCTTCTGGGTGTTTTTTATAAACACCCCTGACCGGTTTAAGGCGAACCTCCGAGTTTCGTAATATTTTCTCCAACTTGTTGGCGCTGTAGCCACAGGTGGGAGAAGTGTACGGAACAGAGAGAGGGGCCGATCTCACGATCGATGCCCTCCGTTTGGTTGGTTTCGTTACCACACACCTACGGCAAATTTAGCTTCACGCCTGTACTGACACGTTGCAAAACACGTTCTCTGTACCATGTTCCTCAACCCAGTTTACTGGCTTACACTTGTGTAGTTGAGATGATTCCGGGTTAGTAACGCTTTGGGTTCGTTACAGTTCCCGATGGCCACTCGCCGGAATAAGCCGCCCGCTGCAGCGGTGGGTGTCCCCCCTACGGATTACGATTTGTCTCCACCGGCTACGGCTCCGCCGTCCCCACATCCTGGGGCTCATGCCTCGGATCAAGACAGTGATCACGCCCCTCAACCAGTGGGGTGGGAGGCGAAAATGGCGGAGATGATGGAGGAGAAGATGCGCCTTTTCCAGGCGCAGACCTTTCCAGATCCTTCCCAAATCCCTGATGAGGATTGGGAAGACTTTTCTGAGGACGAAGAGGACACGCTTTCGGCACCTGAGGTTCCGAAACCGAAAGCGCGGGGCAAGAAACGCCGCCCAGTGAGCAGTTCTGGTGACGAGTTCACAAAGAAAGCGAACTCTAAGCGCTCCAAAAAGTCCAAAAAGAAGAAGAAGAAGAAGAAGAAGGACTCCTCTTCAGACTCGTCGTCCGACTCTTCTTCCACCGAGTCGGATTCCGACACGGAACGAGCGGGAGTCTACGCCAAAATAGGCGTTAAAGCTGGCAAGAAGATTGTCAAAAAGAAAGCTCAGAAAGTGCGCACCACTACCATGATGCGCAAAACGGTGAATAGCCATTTCACTACGTTTAAACCGATCGAAGTCATCAACAAGTTGACTGAGCAGATTTCAGGAGTTAAGGGCATTCCTGCTTCGGTTTTCAAAGAGATGGATTCCGGCATTCATCTTTCCGACGAACGCCGTCGTTATGAAACTTCCCTCTGCCTGATCCATAAGGCAGTTTTGGGTGCCTTGACGTCTGTTATCCCTGTGGCTAACAGGATGCAGACAGAGAACAAGTTCTCGTCTTTGGCGCGGGTTATGGACCGGGGCATAGCTTTGTTAGCAGCCGCTAGTAACTACATGACCCATCGGAGATTTGAAAACGTTTTCAAATCGGTCACCACAGATGCCGGAAAAGAGGTTGCCCGCTCTAACAAGGTAACGGACCATGATGGTAAGGAATACACCGTGTATTCCGGACCTACCCCTATCAAGAGCAAACCGCTAGATAAATCCAAGATGTTTGGGGGTCAGCTAGCTTACCTGTACAAACAGGTAGAGGTCGACTACAAGAGTGCTAAAAACACTGAAGCAAAGAGTCGTCGCTTCCAAAACCCAGCAGGGTTCAGAAAGTCTAGGACGGATTTTCGATTCCGCAGAGGAGGAAGGCCGTTCAGGGGCGGACCGTCCTTCCAGTTCAACCAGCGAGGAAGGGGCCGAGGCGACAGGCCGGCCTCAAACTGGAACGACAACCGCGGCTACAAGAGGGATTTCGTTCCCAAGCCCCAGTTCCCGAAACAAGGGAACAAGTAGAGATTTCCACACAAACAGTGCAGCCTCCTGACCCTACAATGGTCACGGAGGAAACTCAAACTGAAGTAAGCCTTTTTCAAGCAGGGAATGTTTCTAATTGTTTACATCAATGGCAACAGTTAACCACTAATCCAGAGGTCCTGAATATTGTTAAAGGCATTCACATCCCTTTCACACAATTGCCTATACAAAAGAGAGCGCCTTTTCCGTATCAGTTTAATTCACTAGAAAAATCTCAGCTAGATCACCAGGTTCTACTGTTTGAGTCTAAGGGCATTGTCAACAGAGTTGAACATACTGAAGGGGAATATATTTCCAATATCTTCTCTACTCCTAAACCTGATGGTTCAATCCGAATGATTTTAGATTTAACTCAGTTGAATGAAATCATTGAATACAAACATTTCAAAATGTTTTCTTTAGAAACAGCTCGTGATTTAATTACCCCAGGGTGTTGGCTAGCGAGTGTTGATTTAAGGGATGCGTACTATACCGTTCCTATTCACCAGACAGATCGGAAATACCTACGTTTTCTCTGGAATGGCCAACTTTTTGAATTTACATGTTTACCTAATGGTTTGGCCTGCGCACCGCGTCTGTTTACTAAGTTGTTGAAACCAATTTTTGCACACATGGCAAAATTGGGGCATTGTATGTTTCCATACATAGATGATTCTTTTATTATGGGCCAATCTTTCACGCAATGTGAACTCGCTGTTAAAGATTTATGCAAAATTTTCACCAAATTGGGTTTCTTCATACATAACAAGAAATCAGTTTTTTCTCCTACTCAGGAGCTTAAGTGTCTCGGGTTCATTCTGAACACCACGGCTATGACCGTTTCGCTTACACGCCAAAAGAAAGATAAGCTTTACCGCACAGCGATACAGCTGTTAGACACTTCTAGGCCAAAGATTAGACAGGTCGCGGTCCTTATCGGGGTCATGGTTTCGTATAGTCCAGCTATTCTATACGGAGCGGCACACATAAAATCCCTCGAAATTGATAAAAATTTGGCGCTGGCCCGCGCAAAGGGAAACTTTGAAAAGACCATGTTTATTTCGGAGAACGGCCTAGCCGACATTGATTGGTGGCTAAACCACTTTGACCATTCCCCCAATCCCATTAGAATGGGAGAGCCTGACACTACCGTTACCACTGACGCGTCTCTCCAAGGGTGGGGAGCACATCAAAATGATGTAGCAACGGGAGGAAGATGGCTAGAATCGGAACTCCCCGATCATATTAACGTTCTAGAACTAAGGGCCATTTACTTGGGATTAACCAGTCTAGTAAAAATACCCAAAAATAATGTACGTATCCTCACGGATAACACCACAGCTATGGCTTATGTCAGAAATATGGGAGGTACAAAATCGATTAAATGTAATGCAATGGCACTTCTCATTTGGAACTGGGCTCAAACCTTTGATGTCTGGTTAACTGTTAATCACATTCCAGGCACACAAAATTGTCTAGCTGACAAGATGAGTCGCCAGTTCCATGATCACTTAGAGTGGTCACTTAATCCATCCATTTTCAAACACATTTGTCACACATGGGGTTCACCTCAGATCGATTTGTTCGCTTCGCGTAATAACTTTAAAATTCCAAAATATGTTTCGTGGCACCCGGAACCCAATGCTTGGCACATTGATGCCTTCTCCCTAAAGTGGCGACATCATTTCTTTTACATTTTCCCCCCCTTTACTATCATTAGCAAAGTCGCCAGAAAGATTCAAATGGAGGGGACACACGCCATACTCATCGTCCCCGAGTGGCACACGCAACCGTGGCTACCGACGTTACTAGCCACAGCCAAAAGCAGCCTTCGCTTCCCAAGATTCCGAGGAAACCTCAAACATCAGGGACCACTAGAACGCCACGGAAACGTGTCGACAACTCCGTTAGTGGCATTCCTTTTTTAAATAAATATTTAGAACAGTTTGGCTTAGACAAAATTACACAACAGCGTTTGGTTGATGATGCGTGGAGAAAAGGAACGGTGAAAATGTATACTACGTATTTAAAGAAATGGGGTATTTATTGCCTGCTTAAGAAAGTCAAGCCAATGACTCCCACAGTATCCCAGGTAGGACTCTTCCTACGTTACCTAGAGGACGAAGGCCTAGGATATGGCGCTATTAACGCTGCCAGATGTGCTCTGTCGATAATCCTACCGCGGGTTAATGGACAAACAATGGGTAAACACCATGTTATTTGTTGGATCATACGATCAATTTATCAGAGGAATCCGCCTAAACCCAAATATAATAGGTTTTGGGATGTTTCTCTAGTGTTCAACCTCTTCAAGAAATGGCCAGAAAATAAGTTTCTGGACGTTAAACTTTTAGGTTTCAAAGTCGCAGTTTTGCTTCTCCTGGTCACTGGACACAGAGGCCAAACTATAGTTGCCCTGTCGCTGAATGGTCTAGAAATTGACAGTAAAGAGGCCACGTTTGATTTATCAACTTTATTAAAATCAAACCGATTAGGTGACCCCCTTTCTACGATAGGGGTGTCTAGTTTCACTCAGGATCGCAAGTTATGTGTCGTATCTGCGATACGAAATTATATATCCAAGACAAGATTAATAAGAAACTCAAGACAGCTTTTGGTCAGCTTTATTAAGCCACACAAGGCCATTTCCAGGGATACCCTCGCCCGATGGACAATGAATGTGTTAAAACTGGCGGGAGTAAATACAGACAGGTACTCATCGCACTCTACACGTGGTGCAATGGTGTCCAAGGCAAGATTGCTAGGCATCTCCGTTAAACGGATCCTAGCTCACGCGGGATGGAAAACCGCTACTTCGTTTGCTAGACATTACCACAAACGACTAGAGAAGCCTCAGCCGATAGCGCACAGGCTACTCACCAACTGAAAGAGAGAGGTAAGAAAAACATTGGTTTTTCCTCTTTTTTGCCATACAAATCGCTTTTCCATTGTTGCATACATAAGACATAATCACTAAAGAATAATAACAAAACAAGAATATCAGGATAAAAATTATTTTACGTAAAGGTCTCCCTAGCCTACGGCTAGCCAGAGGCGGCATACCGAGGTAAAATAGATTAGTTAGACGAATCTTACCTGGGTATAGATGATGGATAACTATTGTTTTACCGAGGTAGAAGCCTCGGTTAGACGTGGGCGAGGGCCCACCCACCACGCCCTGCCACGTCTAGTCAATCACTCAATTTAGCATGAGGTCACTTGACCTTAGGTTGTTTTTTAGAATCATTTTTATCCTGAATTAGTAGGTAAAGATTGCTGGACCCGGATGTGCTTCCTTCTCCCTCGCCCACGTCTAACCGAGGCTTCTACCTCGGTAAAACAATAGTTATCCATCATCTATACCCAGGTAAGATTCGTCTAACTAATCGATTATTTATTTAAATAATATAATTATTTTATATATATATTTAATATATAATATTTATATATATATATATATATATATATATAAATATATATATATATATATATATATATATATACATACACACACACCTGAACCACTTTTTATGTATACAGGCCTTCAGATTTTGTTTTGTGATTTCAATAAAGGTATACACTACATATATATGCACACATACATATTTATCCACATGTTCCAGATCCCAGTGGAGTCAGGGCGAGCATCCTATTATCAAACATTAATGCTCGCATAATGCTTATACATCACATACATCATTGTTGTTTTAGCTAAAATGTTGGCAACTGAATGGAGCCGGCAAGGTGGAAGTAGCGGAAGTGACCAATAGGGGTCACATGGACCGGGGTAAATCGCTGGCCAGCAGCAAATCAAACCAAAGCTTTCGAGGTTATAATAATAAATAATTTGCAATAAATAATACAGGTAAAGGAGCACTGCAAATTTATATTGATATAATACGTTATATGGCACATATAAGTATGCATACTTATATGTATAAGTATGTATACGTATATATATATACATACCTATGCATATTATATGTATAAGTAGGCTATATATACATACTTATACATAGTATATGTATAAGTATATATATACATACTTATATATATAAGTATATATATACATGACAATAATGGATTCTGATAGGTATATAGAATGTATGTGTGTGTGTCGTGATGAGAAGCTCTTGGTGTTTGTGCCAATTGCGAAATGACATATGAAGGCAGCCAACATGGCTGATAATTAGCCACACCTCGTCCGAGTCCCTACTTAGACGTGCAATATATATCTATATATATATATATATATATATATATATATATATATATATATATATATACACACATATCTATATATATATATAAAAGTTACTTCAAACCACGATTCACGAGTTCACACAAGGCGGGTGAGGCGGGCAGTGGTGCTCAAATTACGGCACACACCATTTATAGTCCGACTGAAGCGCACAATTCCCCTGGCGGCGATTCGAACCCGTGCCCCCTAAGGGTTAACTGGTCAATTCGGGAGGAACGCCACCGTGCTGCACCTACCACAGGCATATATATGCGTAGTATATATAACTTTTGAAAGTGAGCAGGATGACCGTTGGCTCACGGTTTGAAGGAGGTGATAAGGAGAGAATGACCACTCTGCAGCGAACATCATGGAGGTTAAGGTGGACACAGAGAAACATTAAGGGGCCTTCCGTTATTTATATCCACATAATAAATTATATAGACGTGTCTAGTACATATATGCATCCGTGGTTGGTTTTGAATACCACACACGCGGGAACCAGAAGCGCAATAAACAGTTGAAAGTTGAATACATGTGCCGCTTCCTGTCTGACACTGAGTGCTTGAGGCCTGCGTGTCCACCGCCAGGTGGTGTTTGTGCCGAGGTGACGGTGGTTGTGTTAGTAGCACAGCCCTACTCTCACCCCCCACAAGTAGTTCCAAGTACGTGTAAGTGACAAGTTGGCATCGGGTGTTGCCGGCGACCTGCAGGATTCTCAGGTGTAAGCTTGCGTACAGCTTCATTTACAGCCGGGTAACAAGGCTGGATCAATCTGGCTCAACACTGTGGTAATGCACCGGGCTGCCTGCCCTCCTCCATACGGCCAGCACCTCACGTGTAACCACTGTGTGGGTACCAGACGGGATTGCCGAATGAGTTGAGCGTCCATCTCCAGCGTTGGTAGATCGTGGGATTTGAATGCTGGTCGGGTCAAACCAATGACTTATAAATTGATACTCGTCACTTCCTAGCCAGGCGCATGGCATTATTAGGATAGGGAAAGGACTGGTTGGCTCAGTGTCAGGATAATGTGACTGAGTGGGATGTCGGGTCATGGTGCTGGTGGCCTGGTCGCCCAGTGGGGCAGCACTATAAAGTCATCATGAGTGTGCACTGTCACAAGTCAGTACCCATCCTGATATGACCTTAGATATTACCAGGATGTAAAACCCAAACAACTAACCAACCAACTATAGAGAGGGGGGGGGGGGGGCGCGGGGGCGGCCGGAGGCAGCCATTATTGCATCCAGAAACACCATCACCATTTTGTCAACTCTCAGGTTTTAAGTCTTACCCAGGTTTTTTTAGTTTTGTTATTTTTGTGTGATGAATTTATTTACCCTGCTCATAATGGATAAATGTGTTAATACTTGTTTTCACCGCTGGGCAGCACTAATCCGATTTGATTAAAATCTTCTGAATTTAGTTTGAGTAATTTAGGTTTTCTTGCTTCTGGTTTATGGCTTGTAACTGTTTGTAGATTGCAAACAGTCCAAAATCCAGTTTTTACTATACTTTGTGTTAGTCCATTTAAGCATCATCTGTTTTTCTAGGTTTCATTATTTTTCAATAGTTTCTAAAACAATGCTATGTTTTCTGCATTTCATGTTGCAGCTGGCAGTTTATTAACAAAATTGGCACTCATGTTAGCTACACTGCGATCATATGCACTGAATTTTGATTTTACCATTGCTAGTAACAAACCATTGTTGCTTCTTGTGAAGCTTGTTTGTAAGCTCCTGTTTTTTCGGTTCGAGATTTGTTGTATGCATACAATTGTAGGTGATCCTGTTGCCTGTTTTCGAGGAATTTTACCCGTGCTATCTTATGCAGCTCATGCATTGTGAAGGGTTTAATCTTCTCTAGGCATATTTTTAGTGCTCTATTTTAGAGCCTCTGCAGTTTATGTAGTCGTGCCTTACTCCTTCCCATGAAGATTATATCCCCATAGTAAAAATATGGTACCACCATAGATTTGAAGACCTTGACGGCATGAAACAGATCTACACCATTCATATCATCTGTCCCCTGTAAGATCAAAATTGTTTTGCAAACACGAGACTTGTGATGTCAAGCGCAAATCTTAAACACAGCCACAATATCCGAAAGCATAACAGGTCATGTGACGCACCCCTCTCCTGCTACCCTGTATAGAAAGCAGCAACTTTCTTATACCCCTACCGTCATCTGAGAGACCGCCACCAGAGAGCGTGTATATAAACAGATGAGAGGGACAACTCCCATACTAGACCGTGTAACACCTCCCGACTGTGGCGCTCCAAGTGGTGGTTGTTGAACAGTATATGACACAGCTGTCAAACTCAAGGCATTGTCAATGGTCGTGTGCAATCTTCCTACAGAAAACGTTAAATATCTCTAAAACTACAACACCTAGAAACAAACTGATTGGAATACACATAGGAAACATGTTTACCAACAAGATTATATTAAATTGATATGGTTAGGGTTCTGGATTTCTATTAATTTGGAATAAAACTGACGTTTTTCACTACGCGTACGGCAAACTCAAGGCATTGTCAATGGTCGTGTGCAATCTTCCTACAGAAAAAGTGAAATATCTCTAAAACTACACCAAATAGAAACAAGCCGCTTAGTACACATATAGAAAACATGTTTACCAACAAGATTATATTGAATTTATAAGGTTAGGGTTCTGGATTTCTATTAATTTTGAATAAAAACAAATGTTTTGCACTGCACGTACCGTCAAACTCAAAGCTTGTTCAACACTAACCGCCAGGAACGCCACTGTAGCCTGTGTTACCGATTTTCGCGGGAGTTGTCCCTCTCATCTGTTTATATACACGCTCTCTGCCGCCACCATGGGTGACCACCCCTTCACATTAGCCACAGCCACTGACAAGCACCGTTACAACTGCCTTCCAGTATCGCCATCTACCATCAAGCTTTGTTTGTCTCTGGATTTACATCCTGGCAACATCCAAGGTCATATCAGGATGGGTACTGACTTGTAACAGTGTGCTCTCATGGTGATTTTATAGTGCTGCCTCACTGGGGACATGCCGCGCTGGCTTAATCGGTAGCGCGAGGGCCTCACGTGCAGAAGGTCGGCAGTTCGGTTCCTGTTCGAGTCAAACTAATGACTTTGAAATTGATACTTGTCGCGTGCTAGCCTGGCGCTCGGCATTAATAGGATAGGGCAAGGACTGGTTGGCTCAGTGTCAGGAGAATGTGACTGAGTGGGATATCGGGTCATGATGCTGATGGCCTGATTTCCCAGTGGGGCAGCACTATAAAGCTGCCATTAGTGCACACTGTAACAAGTCGGTGCCCGTCCTGATATGACCTTCGATGTTGCTAGGATGTAAAACAACAACGAACAAACAAAGAAAACAAACCTCACTGGGATACTTCTGTCACATTATCCTGCTACTGAGGTAACCAGTCCTTGCTCTATCCTTGGTTTGACTCGGCTGGTATTTGAACGTCCAGCTTACCACACGGGAATCCTACAGTCTTACCTATTCGGTCGGTCACAATGTCCAGTCTCTACCATCAAGCACCACAAACTCCCCAACCACATTGCAGCATTTCCATAGCCGAAATGTTTGTTGCACACCTAATTAAAGCTCATTCATATACTTATTGATAATTAAAAGGATCATATGATAGTTAATATTCCAATTGTTTTGTATTTATTCATGAGGGTTTTCTCTTTTGAGGGTCCGTCCTGATATGACTTTAGATGTTGCTAGGACGTAAAACAACAACAAACAAACAGACAAACAAACTTTTGAGGGTAGGTGGGGGCGATAATAAGTGAGTGTCGTTGGGGTGTGGGTGAAGTGTGGCTTCTAAGGGAATATTGCACCACAGACATACATACTGATCCCGATACACCGTGAGATTACCGGTCAATAGACTAGATCACCGTTCTGACTGCACATGCACTGAAAACGGTGCTGGCAGCAAAGCAAAGGCGTACAGCCATTGAGTTTGCTGATACGTGTAGGGCAAAACTTTGATTTTATTCAAAATTAATCAAAATACATAACAATTCGGCACAAACATGGATGGATGGATGCAATATAATAATATAATGAATATGTTTAAGACACAACTTTCCATAATTAAGCATGTTGAGCTAAGAAACATACAATTTCAGTCACTTTACAGGCTGATGTTTACATCACCATTGATTAGACATTAGTAATTCTTGTTCTAAATATTAAAATGTCAAATGTGTCAACAAAAACTTGTTTCAAAGAAATATATAACCAATATCTGATTAACCCTACTCATCTTCTATTTCTACATATGTCATTAACCATCAATCAATAGTTCCGTCCTCTAGTCGAGGGTTGGATGCAATGGTTCTCCACTTGTCCCGATGGTGTGCTGTTCTGATAGACTGTGAATAATTCAAGCCTGTCCACTGTGAAATATTTGTAAACCATGATGTTCTTGGTCTCCCTCTCCCTCTGCTGCCATTCACCTTCCCTTCCAACAATGTACGGTATATTGAACTCTGACGAATGATGTGGCCAAAATAAATAAGTTTCTTTGTCTGTATAGTGGCAAACAAGCTTTTCTTATTTTTAATTTTTCTGAGAACTTCTTTGTTGGTGATCTTCTTTGTCCATGATATTTTCATCATCCTTCGATAAGTCCACATCTCAAATGCTGCTAAACGTTTGTACATTTTCTTAGAGATTGTCCATGTCTCAGCCCCATACATTAGAGTAGACCACACATAACACTGAAGAATACGCTTCCTTGTTTGTATTAATATCTTACTTGATGTTAACACTCTATACATTTTGGAGAATGTTGTTCGGGCTATTGTTATCCTTCTTTTAATTTCTTCCTCACATCTCCCATCATTTGTAATCTTTTGTCCGAGATATATGAATTCGGATACTTGTTCTATGTTTGTGCCATCTATGGTTATATTGACATTTGGTGTATCTGTCTTTTTACTTATAACCATTGTTTTGGTCTTCCTGGCATTCATCTTCATGTTGAATAGTATTCCGGCTTTATTGATTCTATTCACTATATCTTGTAGGTTTTTCTCACTGTCTGCTAGTATTACACTGTCATCGGCATATCTAAGATTGTTGACGTTCATGCCACCTATTGTCACTCCCTTGCAATCTTCAATGTGTCTGAAAATCATCTCTGTGTACAGGTTAAATAGACATGGATATGAATAAAAACATGAATAAGATAAGTCAAACTGACTCTGGCTATGGCTCTAACACTAGTCTGAGTGCCCAGATGTGTCTAAATCTAAATGCACATGGCATAAGATGTGCTGATTATATTGATGGAAATGGAATGCTGGATACAAGATTAATATCTTAATTTATTATATATATATTTTTTAGTTAGTGTTCTATGTTTCAAACAAGAGCTGAGATGAGCTGAAACTAGCACATTTCATAACTGCACCCAGTGTATTAGCATGTGCCATGTGCTTCTCGCCAGTCTGTTTTGCTTTGACGCATCCCACAATGCACCTCGCCGCTGGAATGGCGATGTAGTCCATACCCATTGTTTCTCCAGCCGCTCCCGGCGCCAAGCTCCCCGGGCTTGTTTTACCAACAGCCTCACTCACGCCCTTGGGGCCTCTTTCACTAACAAATCGCTAGCATCATTTTAGGGCTTATTTTACTAACCGTTTGTTAACTCGGTGTTTTTGTTTGTTTCATTTTATTTTAGAGCGAATACAGACAAGATACGGCGACTGTAATCCTTTGAGTTATGTTTCTTTTAACAATCTCGTTCTTTAAAGCTGCATAAGAACTTAATAAAACTTTACCAACTGCTTACATTCTAAATAGTATGTAAATACTCACATTGATCTGACTAATATTCATCTAGTTATATGACACTTCTGTTACCATATTGCTATGGAACTTTTGGGTTACAGAATTTCAATGTGTTACATGCTGCAAATTGTGTATTCAAAAGTTATTGTATACCTTATTCTATATACCTTTTGTGTAAATAACCCTGAATTGAAAAATGGCTAGAAGACCAGTGCTTCGGCACTGACAAAAGACTTATTCAACAGAATAAACATATTTACCAAAAACATAGTCTGATGAAGAATCCAATTTTCAAAACCAAAACAATTATTTCGATTTTATTCTACATATATATCTTAGATACTGATGCACTTATTAATCATTTGTCACCACATACAAGGGAATATTGAGTCCATATAATAGAGCATATTATCACTGCAGAAGGCTATGGTGTCTGAGTTTTGGCATTCTTGCCCAAACTAATTTGACATGTTTACACTTCAAATGTCTCAAAAGTTAGCCATTTAAAATAAAAGTTACTTCAATCTAAAATAAGGTAGATTGTAACAATCAAATTAATATATTAATCTCAGAAAAATGACAGAAACTCAAAACCATCGGAATATGCAACTTTAAATAAATTCATTTGAAAACAAAAACATCGTTTTTAATTTCATGTATTTAGGGTGACATTTTTTTGGGAGGAGGAACCCATTAAACGTAAATTGTCATCTCTTTTTCATTTGCAAATTAGCAGAATCTAATTTCCAATGAGCGAAAAAGTGTTTTGTCAACAAAAAGACAAACAAATAAAGATCAACTTAAGACAGATAATTATATGAACTCAAATAGAAACCTAGCCTAGTCTTTCTCAGTGCGAGTATTCGGCGAAATGCTGACTGTTCTTTCCTGGATTTTTATTCTTCAAACCAATCCATGTTGATTCCTCTTACCGTAAGGTATATGTGTGTGATTAATACATTCAACCCAGGAAGCGATGTATAGAACGCCTTTATTCCTTCTTTATTCACTCATCCATTCACTCACTGCCTCTCACCCATCTACTCACTCAGTCACTCACACACTCATCTACTCATTCCTTGATTCACTCATCCAATCACTCACTCACTGCCTCTTACTGTCTCACTCAGTCACTCATGCACTCATCTACTCATTCATTGATTTACTCATCCATTCACTCACTCACTGCCTCTCACTCAGTCACTCACAAACTCGTCTACTCATTCCTTGATTCACTCATCCATTCACTCACTCACTGTCTCTCACCGTCTCACTCAGTCAGTCACACACTCATTCAGTCATTAACTCACTCATCCACTCATTCACACTCATCCGTGCACTCACTGCCTCTCACCCATCTACTCACTCAGTCACTCACACACTCATCTACTCATTCCTTGATTCACTCATCCATTCACTCACTCACTGCCTCTCACCATCTCAGTCAGTCACTCACACACTCATCTACTCATTCATTGATTCACTCATCAATTCACTCACTCACTGTCTCTCACCGTCTCACTCAGTCACTCATGCACTCATCAACTCATTAATTGATTCACTCATCCATTCACTCACTCACTGCCTCTCACCCATCTACTCACTCAGTCACTCACACACTCATCTACTCATTCATTGATTTACTCATCAATTCACTCACTCACTGTCTCTCACCGTCTCACTCAGTCACTCATGTACTCATCAACTCATTAATTGATTCACTCATCCATTCACTCACTCACTCACTGCCTCTCACCCATCTACTCACTCAGTCACTCACACACTCATCTACTCATTCATTGATTTACTCATCAATTCACTCACTCACTGTCTCTCGCCGTCTCACTCAGTCACTCATGCACTCATCAACTCATTAATTGATTCACTCATCCATTCACTCACTCACTCACTGCCTCTCACCAATCTACTCACTCAGTCACTCACACACTCATCTACTCATTCATTGATTCATTCATCCATTCACTCACTCACTCACTGCCTCTCACCCATCTACTCACTCAGTCACTCATGCACTCATCTACTCATTCCTTGATTCACTCATCCATTCACTCACTCACTGTCTCTCACCCATCTACTCACTCAGTCCCTCATGCACTCATCTACTCATTCATTGATTCACTCATCCATTCACTCACTCACTCACTGCCTCTCACCAATCTACTCACTCAGTCACTCATGCACTCATCTACTCAATAATTGATTCACTCATCCACTCACTCAGTGCCTCTCACCATCTCACTCAGTCACTCATGCACTCATCTACTCATTCCTTGATTCACTGATCCATTCACTCACTCACTGCCTCTCACCCATCTACTCACTCAGTCACCCATGCACTCATCTACTCATTCCTTGATTCAATCATCCATTCACTCACTCACTGTCTCTCACTGTCTCACTCAGTCACTCACACTCATCTACTCATTCAATGATTCACTCATCCATTCACTCACTCACTGCCTCTCACCGTCTCAGTCCATCACTCACACACTCATCTACTCATTCATCAATTCACTCATCCATTCACTCACTCACTGCCTCTCACCCTCTCACTCAATCACTCACACACTCATTCAGTCATTAACTCACTCATCCACTCATTCACACTCATCCACTCACTCAATGATGTACACACCCACTCACTCATGCACTTAATCATCCACTCACTCATGCTTATCCATCCACTCACTTATTGTCTCTCACCCACTCACTCAGTCAGTAATCCACTCACTCACCAACACAGTCAGTCACTTACTCACTCATCCACTCACCCGCAAAGTCAGTCACTCATCCACTCACTCACACTCATCCACCCACACTCACCTCCACACTTACTCCCCAATTCACTCATCCAGTCATCAACTCACTCATCCACTCAGTTACTCACTCAGTCACTCACTCAGTCACTCACTCAGTCACTCAGATAAAACCTTTACTTTCACTGGTGAGTAGTTGCCTGTGATGACTAAGCAATGAGAGCGAAGAATCGCCACTACTATATACAGGCGTGTGACTTCTCCGGTTTTAACCGGAATTCCGGGGGGGTTTCTGGTCGCCGGGTTTTTTTTAATTCCGTTTTTTTTCCTGGCCGCCGAAGCACCTCTAAAATACACTATTTGCATCCCTCTCGATAACAACAATTCAGGTTTTTTGTCTTGCACCAAATCACATGCCTGTATATATTCGGTCTTGGACGCGGTGCACGCCCAATTCGGGGCACGGACAAAGGTCGGCAAAGTTGGCGGGTGTATGTGGCTCCCCAGAGGGGGCGCCACGTGGGAGCGTATGCGCCGTCCACGTGGGAGTGTACGTGGGGACGGGTGGACCGATTAGCTGTGGGGGGGGGGGGGGGAGTTAAGGGGCTTCAGGTAGAAAGATATGGAGGATGCTAGATATATTGGGATGGGGTGGGTGAAGGGTGCGCCTGGTGATTTGGGGGAAAGTAAGAGAGGACGATGTGCAAGTCAAGAGTGCACCGGAACAGGGAATAGATTAAAGTTGCATAGTCCGATGGTTTTAAGTTTCAGCCATTTTTCTGAGATAAATATATTAAATTGATTGTTAAAATTGACCTTACTTTAGTTTGTGGTAACTTTTATTTTAAGTGGCTAACTTCGGAGATATTTGAAGCACACACATGCTAAATTAATTTTGGCAAGCACGCCAAAACTCGGACACCATAGTCTTATGCAGTAATAGGTTCTGTTAAATTGATTCAGTATGCCCTTCTATGTGCCGACAAATGCTTAATAAGTGTATCAGTATATAAGTTAAATATATAGAATCAAATCTAGGTGAGTGACTTGGTTTGAAAAATGTTATGCTTAATCGGACTATGCCACTTTAAAGCAGGGGTAGCTTGAACAAAGGTAGTCGACCTAAAGAGACCAAAGATTCTGGTGGCTTTTGGGAAGAGAGTTTGATTTTACATATTTATATAATAAAATAATAGCAGTAATTTTAATTTAATTTGAGTTAAGTCTGAATTATTTCATTATTTCGCTAATTTACCTCCCTATCCTTGCCCATTCTTTCCTCTCTATTCCCCTCCTACTCCTTCCCTCTCCCCCTCCCCCTCTCCCTCCCCCTTCACCTCCCTCTCCCTTTCCCCCGTCCACTCACATAGTCACTCAGTGTCTCTCATCTACCCACTCACTCAGTCACTCACACGTTTATCCACACACCGACCCCCCCCCCCTCCCCAGATCCCGAAATATGCTTGTTCAACTCATGTCTCACACTCACAGGGCCGGGAGAACGGCACTACTAATGCTGACCCAAGACTAGTTTATATATGAATAAAATGTCTACAAACACATTATTAATATGTTTGTCCGAATATTAATAATAGCAGGTAAATATTATTACAGTTGCATAGTCTGATCATTTTGAGTTTCTGCCATTTTTCTGTGATAAATATATTATATTGAGTGTTATAATCTACCTTACTTTTGTTTGAAGTACATTTTATTTTAAATGGCTAACTTTTTAGATATCCGAAGTGTAAACATGTCAAATTAGTTTTGGAAACATGCCAAAACGCTGACACCATAAACTTATGCAGTAATAGGTTCTATCAAAGACCCTATAATACTAAGAGGGCTCACTCAGCCTGTACTGTGTAATCAAAATGATCAAACCCACCACTTGGCGCGTTGGCTGTTCTCTTGGTTAAACAGGTGCTATATTATATGTATATATGAATGTGAAAGATGTGTGATGATGATGATGCTTATGATGATGCATATTTGTTCATAGCAATTTCATATTGATATGTATTCATACTTACCTATCTCATGTATAATATAATTGTATGTGTTTACATGTGAAACACCAACCAGCAGCTGGGCTGATCAAACCCACCACAAGGTGGCACTGCAAAATTTACATTACCATGGGAGAGATAGGGAGTGAGCCGTCTTAGTATTATAGGGTCTTTGGTTCTATTAAATGGACCCAGAATCCCTTCTATGTGGTGACAAATGGTTAATAAGTGCATCAGTATCTGTTTTAGATATGTAGAATCAAATCTAGATAATTGTTTTGGTTTTGGAAATTGATGATTCATTGGTCTATGCAGCTTTAATATATTTGTCCAAACATTTATTCCTACATATACTAGTAAGTAAGACGTACTCAATCAATCAATGGGTGCCGTCTTCTCAAAGAAGGTTGGCTGCAATGGACCTCCATCTCTTCCTGTCATTTGTTCCTCTCACGCATTCCGCATAGCTCATTGCTGTCCACTCAGTGATGTTGTCCATCCATGTTGTTCTCCTTCTCCCTCTTGGTCTTTTCCCTTCTATCTTCCCTTCCAGTATTCTTCTCTGTGATTCCAGGTGTCTTATCATGTGGCCAAAGTATTTAATTTTTCTGTTTTTGATCGTTTGTATTATCTGTCTCTTATTTGCATTCTTGTTAGGACCTCCACGTTGCTTATCATTGCTGTCCATGGAATTTTTAACATTCTTCTGTATTGCCACATTTCAAATGCCTTGAGCTTTGTTGTTATTGCTTTCTTCAAAGTCCATGTCTCGCAGCAATATAAAAGTGTAGACCACACATAGCATTTTAGCAGTCGGAGTCTTGTTTTTATATTTATGTCTCTAGATGTTAGTACTTTCTGCATCTTTAGAAATGTTGTTTTGGCAATGTTTATTCTCCGTTTAATCTCTCTTTCACAAGATGTACTACACCAGTGATAACCCACCCCCTTAGATGAATGCCTTAACCTGTTTTACAATGTCCATTATCGTTGTTACTAAGAGAATACGAAAAAAGCTTTCTCTAATCACATCCTTCATGCGGGTTTGTGTTTATTGATTGGTATTTGGCTGACTAATCTTAATGCCCACTGAAAGAATAAGCCGTTAGATCCTCTGTAATCAGCTGTCGTTAACAAACCTTTTAATCCTCAATGAATCAGCAGATAGAAAATGCCATGTATTCCTAACACAGTAAATATCTTCTTTTTTTGGTTATCTACAGGGTTTTTTATTTTTCGAAATTCAAACTTTTGACTTTGTCCCCATACCTCAAGACAGTTAACTAATGCTAGCCAGCTCTCTCTCTCTCTCTATCTCTCTCTATCTCTCTCTCTCCCCACACACACATATACACACACACATTACAATTGCATAACCTGATAATTTCTGCCGTCTTTTTAAAATGAATATATTAGATCGATCATCATACTAGATTACACTTCAGATTGAATTACCTTTTATTTTAAAGGGTTCAAGTTGCCCATATTTGAAGTGAAAGCATGCAAAATAAATGTTCGGTGTCCACACTAAAAATGCTGGACACTGTCTTTGTTTACCCATTTTTGAGCGCAGCAGCGTAGCACAGGAGCAGCAAACTGCAATACATATTTAATGAGGGCGCCACTACATTTTTGTTGTTGTTGTGAATATCTTTATTCGTCTGAATACATATTTTGTCAGCACCGAGCCACTGGTCTTTAAGTTGGATACATAGGATCAAATCTGGATAAGATTTTTGGGTTTCTAAAACTTGCTGCTTTCACCAGATTGTGCAGCTTTAACGGCCCACCCAGCGCTAATTCAGGGTTTGGCGCGGGCACCTTGCCACGTCCTTTGCTAATGTGGTGCCGTTTTCATGACGTGCTCATTAGCGGTTTGATGGGAGGTGGGTGAGTGAATGTGTGTGTGTGGTGGGGGGTGCGGGCGGTGCTTGACCAGACCACCGACATGCGGTCTGTGAGGGGTGGGCGGGAGGAGTGGGGGGGGAGGAGGGTGAGGCCGGGGCGGGGAGGGGGTGAGGCCGGGGCCGGTGGCGGGAGTGAGGGGAGGCCGGGGCGGGGCGGGAGGAGGGTGAGGCCGGGGCGGGGCGGGAGGAGGGTGAGGCCGGGGCGGGGCGGGAGTAGGGTGAGGCCGGGGTGAGGCGGGGCGGGAGGAGGGGGAGGCCGGGGCGGGGGGAGGCCGGGATGGGGCGGGGCGAGAGGAGGGTGAGGCCGTGGTGGGGCGAGGTACAGGCTGCCCGGCATGTTAACATTGTCTGGGCGAACTGGCCACACCTGTCTTCAACCACAACTGGCTTCCCGGCACACAACGCCCTAGATAAAAGATTCACCCGGTACTTGTAGTACACGGGTGAAGACCAGCCTTATATAAATACGGGGGAAAATAGCATTAATATGGAAGTGAGGCTACAGTATGTGGCTCCAGTATCAAATGGCTACCTATATTATGTATATAGCCACAGAGTTGGTGAAATGGGAGAGAATGCAAAAAAGACAAGATGGCGGCCGCAGAACGCCGCCGATTTCACTTTTAAATCTTATTAAACTAGATATTATATTATACTTTTCAACTCAAAGGTAGCGGGTAAATAATAAAACAGATGTAAAGAATAAATGTTGCTTCTTAGATTGTTAAATTAGGCTCTCAATTCTTTGACCCGTTTTTTCGCCAGCTTTTACATAAGGCTGGTTTGCACCCCTACTGCAGCAGTACGGGGTGAATCTTGTACCTAAACACCCATTGCCCACCCCCCATCCTCCCCTCCACCTCCTCCCCTCATGCCCTCCTTCCTCCTCCCCTTTCTCCATTCCCCCTCTTTCCCTCCTCCCTTCTCTCCCTCCTCCCCCTCTCTCTCTCCCTGCTCCCCATCCTTCCTTCGCTCCCCCCTCTTCCCATCACTCCTCCCCTCCCATCCATTTTCCCACATCTCTCCTTCCCTCTTTCTATCCCGCCTCCACTCCCCCTCCCTTCTCCACTCTACACTTTCCTCCTTCCCTCCCTCCTTCTCTCCTTCCATACCTTCCATCCCCCCTCTTTCCCTCTTGCCTCCCCTCCCTTTTCCCACCTCCCTCTTTCCATTCCTCCCCCTTCCCTCTCCCTTCTTCCCTCAATCCTTTCCTCATTCCCTCCCTCGTTCTCTCCCTCCATCTCTCTTTCTCCCTCCCACTGACTTCTTGTTGAACTTCTTACCGCATCACTTTTGTCCCGTCCACTCATTTCCTCACCACGAAAACTCGCACAAACCTATACACGCATCACTATATATTAGAGGCCAATGTTTGCCTGACATAGCAGATGTGATTTCATCACAACAACAGTTGTATTAGATAAAACCAGTGCGTACATTGAAGAAATTCTACACATGGCAGGAGTTCACCGATCAAGGGGGTCACTCAAGACAAGTACACCTTTAATCTGTAGTGTTATATTACCATTAATTATATATACTATAGAACAGATAATATATATGTATATACCATATATGTCCCAATAGACGCGCACTGTGCAAGTGCAGACACATGGATGCGCGTCTATTCAAAGTTAAAGAATTTCATTGATTTGTTTTTGTCATGCCTCTGAAATAAAGTGGGATTGTCTTATTTTATGTGCATTCAGTCTGAATATGATCGTAAATTTGTGCGTGCTTTCAATCTTGAAATGGGGGATGTGCTTCTATTGCGTAGCGTGCTTCTATTGGGACATATACGGTACATGATCAGATGACGACTGTTCAATTTATACACTGTACCTTAGACTAGTTCCTACTTGTGAGAGCCCTCTAATTCAATATAATCGTCTTTTTAATTTTAAGCAAAAAGGTATTATGGTGTCAGATGTTTCCATTTGAACTGGAGACGGTCCGGCCATCGGACAACATTTGAATCTATCACCCTGATTAAAGCCGCATAGCCCGATGAAATCATCCAAATTTCAGAACCAAAATAATGTGATTCTACATATGTAACTTAGATACTGGCGCACTTATTAAACATTTGTCATCTCATAGTAGAACGTGTTACTGCCGAAGGCTATAGTGTCAGAGTTTTGGCAAGCTTGCCAAAATTAATTTTGCATGGTTGCACTTCAAATATCTCCAAAGTTAGCCATTTAAAATGAAAGTTACCGCAAGCTAAAATAGAGTAGATTATAATGATCAATATAGTATATTTATCTCAGAAAATGACAGCAATTCAAAACCATCGGACTATGCAACGTTAAAGACTAGGGTTGTATGGAACTTACTACGTGAACACCGATCCCCTCTTTAATGTGTTTTAGTCAGTCACGGGAACGTATTGATATCAGGTTGCTAAATTCATCTAGGAAATTTCAAATCGTTCCAGTATTTTCAGGAAATCTACTTTGCATTTATAGTGTTCGTCAGGTCCCATTTCAAAGTTAGATAGACAATTTATATTGGAATCTGCGATTGACTTGATACTTGCTTTTTTATTTCTTTCACAAAGTTTAGTGTCCTGTCCATGCATTCTGGATACAGTCGCCCGTGTACAAGTGGAGCGGTCTTTGTAGTATTAAACTCCTTTAAGTTTGTATTTGTTTGTTTAACGCCCCCCCCCCCCCCAGGACAAAAAGTAACAAAAGTAATAAACTCCTTTAAAAAATGGGGTGGCGGTGGGGGGGGGGCGTACCCCAAAACGCCTCCGAATTGTGTTGAACCCTTCTTGAATATAAAGAGTCCTTTAAGCCTTTGTGGTATTCTCGGTGGCAGAGTGGTTAGAGTGTATGACTTTTTTCTAGGTCAGACTCCTAATCTGAAGGTTGGTGGTTAGATTCCCCGTGCCCCCGACCTCTGCCAATTTGGATTTCCACTGCTGTGTATAACTTACAGCATCATCAAACGCCGGTTGCTCTCATACCACGTCTATGTGGTGTTGGAGGTTAAAAATCCCTTGGGTCGGTAAAAGTGTAGGCTCGGGCTTTCTATCAATAAACTGTCTAATGGTGAAAACAAGTGTATTCAGACTTATCCATGATCGGCAGTATAAATCTTCAAGAATCTTCAAGAATATAGAAGATAATAAGCTGTGCACATCTGGACACTGCAGTTCTTTTTAAAGGGCTGCTTTAACTGGGTCGATTAAACAAGGCGATGCCAACCCAGTCTATGCATACACTCACACTCACTTAATCATTGTTCAGTTGTTATTCTGATAATTCTGGTATATTTCAATTGATAAATGTCCAATTGACAAAGTGTACCTTTTTATGTGCAAAAGGTTTAAATGACTATGTATAGCTAGTCTCTCTCTCTGTGTCTCTCTCTGCCTTTCTCTCTCTTTCTCTCTCTTTCTCTCTCTCTGTCTCTCTCTGTCTCTCTCTCTCTCAGCTATATATGAGACTGTCTCAAAAGGTGCTAAGCAGTATGGGACAAAAACTTGTCCATTGTAACAATCAACATACTATCTGCTTATGCATTTGCTCAGGATAAACTGATTTGGTTTTTACATGGTGTTTCATAATCCCAATAGAATACATATTGATTTGAAGCAAATGTCCTTGTGTTTTCAGTGTAACCGTTTCTGTGCTGTTTTGTGTCAATCGTTACAATGGACAAAAAAGAAGAAGAGTTATCACCTTTTGAGACAGGCTCATATATATTGTAAGCTCACACTTAACAACAGTTGATGGTTGATACATAGTTTTATTGAATACACAATACACAAAGCATCGGGCTGGGCACACACACCCCACGGACGCACAGCTATATCTGCGCTATATCCAAGCTATATACACTAAAGAGAGAGAGCCTAGCCATACATAGTCATTTATATATAGATACACAATCATATAAACATATATTGGTTACGTTTTGTGGGATAGATTTAAGTTGCATAGTCCGATGAAAACATCAAATTTTCAAAACCAGAACACTTATCTAGATTTGATTCTACATATTCAACTTAGACACTGGTGCACTTATTAAGCATTTGTTGCTGCATAGAAGGGCATAATAAGTCAATTAATAGAAACCGTTACTACTGAAGTCTATGGTGTCAGAGTTTTGGTGTGCTTGCCAAAATTATTTGGGCATGTTTTGATGTAAAATATCTCCAAACTTAGCCATTTAAAATTAAAAGTTACTTCAAACTAAAGTAAAGTAGATCATAACGATTAGTGTAATATATTTATCTCAGAAAATAGCAAAAACTCAAAAGCATCGGACTATGCAACTTTAAATACAGGTAGTATTGCTAACATACTTAATACACAAAGTCAACCATAACTAATACAGCACTGATCAAACTTAGATTATTGAGACTGTCAACTATAAGATCGCCGGTACCAGTGCCCCGGTCCTGACAAATGTCATGTTACTACGAATAAAACAACAACAAAAAAAACATAAAAAATAACTATTTGACTTACTACCCCCCCTCAAATAGGACAAAATCATCAACAATGTAATGTGGAAACCAAGAATGTGGTACACAGTTTTTGAGAATGACCCATATGTGTCACTGTGTCTCTACAGGCTGGGTGTGGATGAACGCGTGCTGCTGCTGCAAACGTCACAGGTCGCCAAGATGAAGGAAGGCAACATTATCGCCCCGTACGTCTTTGAGAAGGTGCAGGTGGGTGAGGCTGTTTGAACTCAGCTGGGTGCGATGGCCGAGTGGGTTTGGGTAAAGTGTCTAGTACCTGTGCGTGAGGTTGAGGGATCAATCCGCGAGCGAATCAAGGTGAAGACTTAGTAAATTGATACCTGTCACCCATCTTGCCTAGTGCTTGGCATTACTTGGATAGCGGTAAGACTGGTTGATTTAGTGTCAGGATAATGTGGCTGAGAGGGATATCGGGTCATGGTGCTAACCACATGGTCTCTCTCAGTGGGATAGCATTATATATAACACTACCATAGTGTATACTGTTGCGAGTCGATAGTGTAGTGGTCTGCACTGACCTCTCAGGCAAGTAACCACATAGACAGGTAGGCGTGGGTACTATGGTGATATCAGGGAGCCTAGGTGGTGTAATGGTTAGCACACTGGCCCGGAATGCAAAGAGATGTGGGTTCGAGTCCTGCTCTAGGCGCAATATTTCCCATTTTCATTACCCCCCATGACATTGGTGCCGTGACCATGATCCTGTACGAGCTATGCGCTGTATGGTTGTTGAACCTACCCTGTGTATGTATGTGTTAGTGCATTGCCTGTATGTATGTAATTGTAAGCATTAAAAAGACTTACAATTCCTGGGGGACGAGTGTAGTGGTCTTCACTGACCTCTCAGGCAAGTAACCACATAGACAGATAGGCGTGGGTAGTATGGTGATATCAGGGAGCCTAGGTGGTGTAATGGTTAGCACACTGGCCCGGAATCAAAGAGATGTGGGTTCAAGTCCTGCTCTAGGCACAATATTTCCCATTTTCATCACCCCCCATGACAATACTATCATTTGCCAAAGGTGTTCCTGTCATTTTACACAAATTTAGGCACTTCAAAATTCCTGTTATTTGACACAAATTTGGCCATTTAAGATTTGTAAATTGTATAAATTTGTAGATAGACCCTAAAATGTGATTAATCAAAAAACTGACTGAATAAATACCGATAACTTTTCACCGTGAATATGGATGGCCCTTGCTCCTAGCATGGGGTTAAACCATCAGCAATTAATCCACTAACAAGTCGGTACCCCGTCTTCAGATAAAAACCAGACGGGGTGGCCGAATGAGTTAGAGCGTCCGTCTCCCTTGTTGGCAAACCAAGGGATCATGGATTCGAGCCCGGATCGAGTCAAACCAATGACTTAAAAATTGATACTTGTCGCTTCCTAGCCAGGCGCTCAGCATTATTAGGTTTAATACTTGACACCATTGACTTCTGCAGTAACTGGTTCTGTTAAATTCACTCAGTATTCAGTAAGGATATTATTTACAAAACTCCCCACCGCTTTCTCCAGGACGGGTCAGAGTGATGTGGCACCTGCTAGTGTTGGTACACTACCAGTAGCTACCAACTGCAAACCGGAAAGGCTTTGATCATAAACCGGAAGTATCGTCACCGGAAGTCGGGTTAAAAGGCTGGGGAGTTCGACATTCAACCGGTGTTTCCGTGTAATGGTGACGGTGTAGTAGAACCTCAGTATAAGGACAAATTCTGGTCAAGAGAGAACGAAAAATATTAGCCATGTTTGGAACTTCCACGGGCTTTTTCTCTCATTAAATGTCTGAATAAATATATATATATTCTATCATTTCAACCTTCTCACCATGATTTTTCCTGTCCATAATTTTCTTCCATTTACAAACCTGACATGTAGCCCCATATCTGTGACAAATAACAAGAAATGTCATCTATGCTCACACTAAGTAATACCTACAGGTCTTTCTTAACATACAATCATTGCTGTAGTGAAAACTTATTACTTTCAGTGGAAGCGCATGCCATTGGGTGCTTTCTGGTCTGCAGAGGACGACATTTAGCCGCGGTTGGCGAGTAATTTAGACAGAGCAGACGACAGCGCGTGGTCAGTGCCGACTGGGTGTGGTGGCGGGCGTCCGTCAGTAGCGTCTAACTGTATCTTGGCGGGTGTGAAATGGCTTCAGGCTAATATAATCCCGGCTCGTCGACTGGCCGTAATGTGATTGCGCGGCTGGTTTTGTTAAGCAGGATATTCAACGTGTGTTACCTGCTGGAGTGGCTGCAAACTCCACGGTCGCGGGTCTGGTAGCGGGTCTGCATCTGTCTGTCTTTGTGGGTTGTTCTCTCTCGATTCTCTCTTGATTGTCTCTCGACTCTCTCTCAAATGAATGACTTTTTCTTGCGCTTCCTCTTTTTGTCCTTCTTGTTATTCTTCTGTTTGTACTTCTCCTTCTCCTCTTCTTCTACTCCTCCTTCTGCCCTCCATTTTCTTCTTCCTCTTCTACGTCTTAATCTCCTTCTTCCTTTTTGCTTTGTCTTTTTTTCTTCTTCTTTTTCATCTCATGTTCCTCCTGATGCTGATCCCTCTTCCGCCTAGTCTTACAAGATCTATTGTGATCAAAGCAGCAGCTTTGCAGAATCTAATTAGCTGGACTTATTGTAGTAAAAGCAGTGATGTTACTGAGACAAAAGGCATGGCTTTACATAGGTTAATGAAACAAAAGGCAAGGCTTTACATAGCTTAGTTGAGCAAAAACTGTGGATTTACATAGCTTAGTTAAGCAAAAACTGTGGATTTACATAACTTAATGAAACAAAATATATGGCTTTACAGAGCTTAGTGAAATTAAATACATGGCTTTACACAACTTAATGAAATTAAATACATGGCTTTATACAGCTTAATTAAATTAAAACTGTGGCTTTACACAGCTTAATGAAATTAAATACATGGCTTTACACAACTTATTGAAATTAAAACTGGCTTTACACAGCTTATTGAAATTAAAACTAGCTTTGCACATCTTAATAATGAAATTAAATACATGGTTTTACACCGCTTACTGAAATTAAAACTGTGGCTTTACACTGTTTATTTAATGGTTGTACATAGCTCAATGAAATAAACAATGTGGATTAACACAGTTGAATGAAATAAAAGACTTGGCTTTATTCAGCTTAATGAAATGAAAGACATGGCTTTATAGAGATTAATCAAACCAAAGCTGTGACTCTAAAGAGCTTGATGCAATGAAAGCCACAAAGTCTACTGCAAATTCTCCCCAACACGCAAACACACTTCGCAGGCACCGAGGTACACAGAAATGGGGTCCTGCTTGCAGTAGATATTGACAGGGCTGTTTGTAAATTGATAGGGATGCGTGGATGGATAGTTAAATATGCATAATACCATCCACTATCCTCCCAAACCCCAGCTCCAGGCTCAGGCTCAGGCTCAGCCTCAGCGCCTACTCGCTGCATCCTCTTCCTGCTTGCGCCACGACCACCAAACCCCTTTTAATGTCGAGAGTGCCCAGGTTTCTAATGCTGATCTGGCCATCGGCGTGCAATGGCTGAATCGGTAGGAGCACAGGCTTCCCATGTCGAAGGTCAAGAATTTGAATCCTAGCTGAGTCAAACCAATGACTTACAAAATTGTTACTCATCGCTACCTATCCTGGCGCTTGGTATTACCAGGATATGACATGGACTGGTTAGTTGAGTATCAGAATATTGTTACTGCATGGGATATCAGGCCATGGTGCTGGTGGCCTGATCTCCAAGTGGTGCAGCTCTATAAAGTTGCCATGAGTGGACGCTGTCATAAAGTTGGTACCCATCCTGATATGACATTAGATGTTCCTAGGATATAAAACCCCAACAAATATACAAATAGCCTGGGCTTCCGCAAAAGGATTCCGTGTGTTACATGGTTTGGCGTTCGTGTATTGCGCCTTACCTGCGTGGTGTAAGGGTGGGGAGTTTGATTCCATCATTTCCTCCCACAAAGGTTTGACCGACCTGTCACGAGAAGATGCAAGCGTAAAGCTAATGGTCCTGTCACACTATGCCGTATTGCATCAGCATATGCCCAATGTATGAAATAAATTTCAAATATTCGGCAACTTGGTATGTGATGCCGTATGACAGCGTTTACCAGCGTGCTCTTAATGAACACTACTTATGCCAAATGTACCCATAACTTTTCTCAGCATACACCAACGTGTTGGTGAAAAATCACATTCGCTGAGGCTATAGGCGTAGTGTGACAGGGCCTTTGGATTCTATATGTACCGAAATGGTTGCAGAGGGAAATAAGGAAATGAATGTAGATACAATGGCATGAATCCAGATGTCCAAAAACAGCTGTAGTAAAATGAATCTCTCCCTGCGTGTAGTGAAATGAATCTCTCCCTGCAACAATCAGTGCTGCATCCAAACACAAAATTATATACTGCTTTCGTGTATATGAAATATTAGCTTCATTCTCTCATTTCATTCTGCTAACAAATTGGGGGCAAATGCAACTTTTTGTTGCAGATATACTACCCAAATACTCTTTAATAAAACTAAATTGTAAATGATCATTTTATTCAGCGAATAAAGGTATTTTCTCAGCGCCGAGGCACTGGTCTTCCGGCCATGTTATGTTACATTCATTCACGTGTATAATAATAGTCTAATATCAACAAGAGTTTGATCAAATATTCACATTTGTTTTAAAAAGAAAAACAAGACAAACGTTGTCCTCTAATGCAGTTTTCAGTCAACAAATCAAATACCTGAAGGATAACCTTTAAATAACTCGGTTCTGTGGTAAATTGCATCATACCGTCGGTACCTGATGAGTATTCTTTGTAAGCTATAGTGGAACCATCCAATTAAGAATTTAGATAGGATTGTGCCTTCTGCTTCTCTTCATTCATTCTCTATTTGTTCCGCTTAACTGCTTCTCTTCTGTCTCTTAGTTCATTCTGTCTTTCCTACTGTCCCTTGTAGTTCTGTCATAGTTCTTTCTGTCTCCTGTTCTGTCCGTCTTAGTTCTCTCTTATGCCAGGTACACACATACCGTATAGGATTCGCGCACTAAAACTCCCGATCCGCTTAAAACTGAAAACGGGCTGATTCATTTTTCGAATCGCGAATCGCAATCGTAAGGCTAGCGCACACCTACCGTTTTAGCCCTAAAAATCGTGAATCGCAATCGGTAGGTGTGCTAGGGGAGTGCACACCTCACGACTTTTGGGCAGTTTTAGATCGTATACGCTAGGTGGGTGCGGAAAAACGATCGTAAACGGTAGGTGTGTACCGGGCATTAGTTCCTTCTTTTTCTCATACTGTCCATCTTAGTTCTGTCTTATGCCCCAGTCACATACACATTAGTGGACGTAGTTGAACGTAGTTGAACGTACCGGCATCCATACTTGTCCATGATGTTAACTTGGTAATAACGTGGGTGAGCCGTGATGTCCGATTAAATTTTTGGACATGTTCAAAAGAGCGCTATGTTAGAGGCTGAATTTGCATTTGTGATGCTAGCATACTCTAGCATACTCTAGCATGCTTTGACGAAGCCCTGGTCACATAGCCGTTATTGGATATTAGTGAAGATCGTGGAGGGTAACGTTGTCGAACATAGTTGAACGTACCAGCATTTGTACCGTAACGTATTTATCTGTACCAAACCCTGCCATGCCTTAGCGTAGTTTAACATACTTACACCACGTCTGACCCACGTTAGACTCCACCACGTTCACCTACGTTAAACTACGTCCACTATCGTGCAGGTGACCGGGGCATTAGTTCCTTCTTATTCTCCCACTGTCCCACTTAGTTCTCTCTTAGTTCTGTTTCTCCTACTACATCTCTTTAGTTTTCTCATACTGCCTTCTGTTTCTCTTATTTGTTTCTCTTCTTTGTCTTATCTCCTCCTCCTTCTGCCCATTTTCTTCTTCATCCCACCTGATGCCCTTCGTTTCACAAAAAGTTAACTCTGCGTCCATTATTCTTCTTCCCCTACCCTCTCTCTTATCACTCCCTCCCCCTTACCCCCTCCCCCTTACACCACCCCCTTACCCCCTCCCCTCCCCCCATGCCCATGCACCCATGTGGAGCTGATACAATCCCCGTCGCCCAATTACCCGCCAAGCCCTTCTCCAGCCAACCCAAAATGAAATCTAAAGCGGAATCTCCCCCACCTTCCACCATTTATATTTTTTTGCAAGATGGCCGCCTGCCCTCCCTCCCTCCCTCATCTTCCTGATAGCCGAGCAGAGTTCCTCCCTTTTCCTGAACCTCATTTGCTTCTTTGGGTGTGCGTTGTATTTTTGGATTCTCCGAATGGTTTTATTTGTGGGAGGTTTTTTTTAGGCCTAATTTTTGGACTCCCACTCCTCCCCTCACCCCACCACCCCTTCACACATCTTCCACCAGCCTGTGTATTAGCGCTGCAGCCCTGTGCCTTAAGCTAAGATTCCTTATACGCAGTATGCGGTATGCGAATGGGAGGATTCCTTCTACGCGGTATGCGGCATGCATCTCCCCACCACCACCACTACCATGTTTCTCCTCCGTTCCGTAATGATCAGTCGCCTCTCCTCGTCTAAAACTAATGGACACGTGCGACTGAGGTTTCTATTCGCATACCGCATGGTGCACCGATTGCTACAGGGACCGATCAAGTTGCCGCATTCGCATACTGCGTGTAAGGAATGTAGCCTATTGACTTCAAGGCGTTTTAGATTTTTTGCCGCATTCGCATACCGCATGCCACGTGTAAGGAATCTTAGCTTTACTCACACTTGATGCTGACAGTGTATTTTACGCGGCGGTCTCTGAAGGAATTAATGCCACCTTTTCCCGCGCGTGGCGCTGAATGGTGTACGTCGCGCTAACAAATCGCCGTCTGAAACCTCCAAAGTAACCCAATCCGAAATCCACCTATGCGTAGCGTTGACATTGTTGACTTCAACCCGGGTTTACACCTCCCAATTACACCTTTGATTTTGGGGTGTGGATTTTTGTGTAAATAAATATTTGTATCTAATCGCTCCACTCCTGTTAAAATAACGTGTAGCTGTTAGTGCTAATATTTGGCTGGGAACAATGGATGCTGCGGTGTGAGTGCATGCCCACTGGATGATTGATTAAGACCTAGTGGGATTTTTCTCCCCTCTCACGGACGGATCCATTCACTGGGTGCTAGTCCCTTCATTCCCTTCCAATTTAAACACAAATTCGTTTAGTTATTTCCGAAGGAGATGTTTCAGTTACAATTCGCGACTCCCGTTAAGTTCCCGTAATTTGTGTGTGGTTTAGGTTGGCTTATTCTCCTGTTTCTCTCTCTCTCTCTTTCTTTCTTTCTTTCTTTCTCTCTTTCTCTCTCTCTGTCCCTCTCTCTTTCTCTCTCTCTCTCTCTATATATATATATATATATCTTTCTCTCCCTGTCTCTCTCCCTCTTTCTCTGCCTCTCTCTGTCTCGTTCTCCTCTCTTTCGCTTTTTGTCTGTCTCTCGCTTTCTCTTTCGCTCGTTGTCTGTCTCTCGCTTTCTCTTTCAATCTTTCTCTGTCTCTCTAGCTTCATCTTTCTGCCGTTTTTCTCTCTCTCTTTCTGTCTCTTTCTCTCTCCTTCCTTTCTTTTTAAAGATCTGAACTATAATATCTATCCATTTATTGAGTTTTTCGCTTTCTACCAACCAGTAATATCTGCATAATCATTTTCTTCGTCATGGCAACCTCTTGAAGGGCTATTGCGAAATTATGCGTTATGCGTTGTTTCCTGCCCGAGGGTATGAGTGCCAGGTAACCTTTCCCGAGTGCGCACCCTCTGGAAAAGAGTTTAAATGGCCAACAGCCTTGAGCAAAGGAACTCACAATGGGAATGTGTCCACCCTAGGAACTGTTTCTGCTAGTGTGCTGCCACCTGTTGCTACTTCTTAGCAAACAGGGGTCAATGTAGTCACTGCCGCACCGTGTGGTAGTGGACACTCATTGCGACCTACTAAAATAATAAAATATACAACACGATGCAACTAGCCTGAAAACACCAGAAGGCGCCAGTTTCGGTTTGTGGGGACTCACAAAACTAGACCAGACAGCACTGCTCTGTTGGTAATAATATTTGCATAATGAAGTATACAACACGATGCGAAATATCTGAGACTGTTGTTAACTTGACACGTTGTCTTTCCAGCCAGACTTGTGGATCCTGTTCTCGCTGACCTATGTCCCCATAGAAGACTGCCTGCCGCAGATAGCGCAGCTACGGCGGGTGGCCACCTTGCCCGCCACTGACCAGATTTTACTTGACACGTTGTCTTTCCAGCCAGACTTGTGGTTCCTGTTCTCACTGACCTATATCCCCGTAAAAGACTGCCTGGCGCAGATAGCGCAGCTCCGGCGGGTGGCCACCTTGCCTGCCACTGACTAAATTTACCTTGACCCATTGTCTTTCCAGCCAGATGTGCGGTTCCTGTTCTCGTTGACCTATGTCCCCGTAAAAGACTGCCTGGTGCAGATAGAGCAGCTGCGGCGGGTGGCCACCTTGCCCAACACTGACCAGATTTAACTTGACGTGTTGTCTTTCCAGCCAGATGTGCGGTTCCTGTTCTCGCTGACCTACGTCTCTGTAGAAGACTGCTTGACGCAGATAGACCAGCTCTGGCGGGTGGCCACCTTGCCCGCCACTGATCACATTTAACTTGATGCGTTGTCTTTCCAGCCAGACGTGCGGTTCCTGTTCTCGCTGACCTACGTCTCTGTAGAAGACTGCCTGCCACAGATAGAGCAGCTGCGGCGGGCGGCCACCCTGCACTCCACTGACCAGAACATGATGGTAAGGTCCCACATGAGATGAGCCAGGTACAGCTCAAGATGTTTACAGTACAAGAACTTTACAACTTTACTGTTAAGGATCAGGGATGAGAAATGGTTGGATTTTGCATGATTTTTGTCTATTGGCCATATGAGTCATTTCCGCTCATAGCCATAGCAGTGAACAAAAAATCTTCTAATCTTCATATACTTTACTTATTTTATTCCCGTCCTGATATGATCTTAGATGTTGCCAGGACGTAAAACTCCAACTACCAACCAACTTATTTTATTTCACATGAATTTGGGGGGGGGGGGGGGCTGAAGAGGTTTTAAGTTGACTGAAAAGGTCTATTGGAATCCTCATGCAATCAATCCCCTCCCATTGGATATCACTAGTATCAGGAACCACATTAAGCACCAAACCCTCTATATTTTTATTTTATTCTATTTTTCAATAGATATATATATATTAATTGTGTTAACTGCCTTGGGCTTTAGAACTTTCCTGGTCAACTAGACACCCACTTTCCTGCGTTAACATACTGATGTGTTATTAACTCTTTATTTGTCATATATATCCTTTATTCATTAGAACATCTCATTCATCACCATGTTCCGGCCATAAGACGTGACAGTTATATACACAAGTCTTTTTGATGTTGATAATAAATTATAGTAAATCCACCAACGGCATCTAATTTGAAGACTTGTGTGGGTGTTTTCTAAGCATCCCCAGCCCACTCCGGTATTACATTAATTAAATTTTTATTAAGCAGAGGAAATTCCAATTGAGATCAATTTAGGCTTCCTCTTTTCTGCCCACCCTTATGTATGGTCCTCCCCAAATGATATTTGTGGCCTAACCACCCATCTTCCCCAATCCCTCATCCCCCATCCTGCCAAGGCTTCAACGGACTCTTGAGCCACGGTGTGGGCCCTCATTGACAGCCGTCTCTTTGTTTCTCACTGTGGCCTCTTTTAGTAGCAGTTCACCGATCAATTTTGTCAGGTGACTAATAATTTTAATGACTAATTTGTTTGTTTAGTTTGTTGAGGTTTTGTATCCTGGCTACATCTAAGGTCCTAAAAGGATGAGTACCGACTTGTGACAGGGCACACTCATGGCAACCTGATAGTGCTGTTCAAATGGGATACCAGGCTGCTCGCACCATAACCTGATTTTCCACTCAGTCACATTATCCTGACACTGAGCTAACCAGTTCTTGCCTATTTTATTAATGTCAAGCGCCAGGCTAGGAAGCGACAGGTATCCATTTTATAAGTCATTGGTTTGACTCGACCGGGAACCAAACTCCTGACCTTTCACATGCGCTCTACTGATTCGGCCCCAGCACCTGGTATTGTGCCTGAAGATCTGGCAGACCCAAGAGTGGCTACAGGAGTGTCAACAGTCACTCTTCAGCCAACTGCCAAAGAGTGGAACCCTCAGAGAACCTGTAAGACCCACAACAAATCAGATACGTGAATATGGCCTTTAGAACCCCGCATCCCCCGACACCCCCCAACCACACCCACACCCCCAACCACACCCACATCCCCTATTGTTGTTCCTCACACACAAACACCCAACCCCATCCGCATCTAGTGTTGCTCCTCACACACACACCCACACACACCCACATCCCCTATTGTTGTTCCTCACACACAAACACCCAACCCCATCCACATCTAGTGTTGCTCCTCACACACACACACCCACACACACCCAACCCCCTATTGTTGCTCCTCGCACACACCCACACACACCCAACCCCGCCCACATCCCCTATTGTTGCTCCTCACACACACACCCACCCCCACCCACATCTAGTGTTGCTCCTCACACACACACACCCAACCCACCAACATCCTCTATTGTTGCTTTTCACACACACACACCCAACCCCACATTGTTGCTCCTCACACACCCACACCCAACCCCACCCACATCCCCTATTTTTTCTCCTCACACACCCACATCCCCTATTGTTGCTCCTCACACACACCCACACACCCAACCCCACCCAAATCCTCTTGTTGCTCCTCACACACACACACACACACCAACACACGCTGGGTATTGGGCGAGTAGCAATGGACGCCACCAGAAACGTCGCTATGGCTGTTCTCACCGCGGGTGCTTCTGGGTATGGCGAGATGGGGTGGGAGGGGTGTGTGTGGTGGGTGAGTGGGAGAAGGTGGTGAAAGAAGTGTGGGCCTAATGTGTTGCGGGTTGTACTGCGCATGCGCATTGTGCAGAACGCGATATTTGTTGAAGATTTATACTGCCTGTCATGGATAAGCCTGAATAGGCTTGTTTTCACCATTAGACAGTTTGTCGATAGAAAGCCCGAGCCTACACTTTTACCGACCCAAGGGATTTTTAACCTCCCACACCACATAGACATGGTATGAGAGCAACTGGCCTTTGATGACGCTGTAAGTTATACACAGCGGTGGAAATCCAAATTGGCAGAGATAGGGGCATGGGGAATCGAACCACCTACCTTCAGATTAGGAGTCCGACCTAGAAAAACGTCAGACACCCTAACCACTCCGCCACAGAGAACACCACAAGCCGCCAACAAAGAGCTGTGTAAGGAAGAACGTCAGAGGAGACAGTAAAATAAATATAAAAAATAAAAGAAGAAAGAAACAGTCGGCAGAAATAACAAAATAAATGGCAGCATTTGTACTTCGGTGCGGGCCGACCCAAGATGGCTGTTGCAGAAGGGTGGGTACTTAGCTCGGTTTTACCAAAGGTTTGCCGGCGATGGTTTTCTTATGGTTGATAAACCTGGCTCGGATGCCTGAGTGTTTTAAATCACATTAGGAAAACGGGGAAACGTGTCTTGCATGTATAAAATGACGACAGATTATGAAGTGGTGAGCTTTTTTTTTTAAGTGTTTTTACAATGTTTGCTTAAATTTAAATCTTTTTGTTTGTACAGGGTGTTTTTTGTTGTGTGTTTTTTTTAAACGAAGATGGTCTGCGATTTCTCAGTCAACCAAGTAATATGGCTGTACTGTATGTGTCCCTTTGTGTGTGTGTGTGTGTGTGTGTGTGTGTGTATGTGTGTGTGTGTATGTGTGTGAGTATGCGTGTGTGTGTTGTGCTGGGATGAGGCTAATCTATGTTTTTTTGGGAAGTGAGACGAGGCAGAGAAGTATTTCCACTCCTGCTGTGCAAATGTGAACAAAGAGCTTATCTACATGTATAAGAAGCGACATTTGAATCCTCGCCTGAACAGGTGTGTGAC
Source organism: Branchipolynoe longqiensis (assembly GCA_030323885.1). Classification (NCBI taxonomy): domain Eukaryota; kingdom Metazoa; phylum Annelida; class Polychaeta; order Phyllodocida; family Polynoidae; genus Branchipolynoe; species Branchipolynoe longqiensis. Next base: position 50,389,134 of record CM059194.1, read on the forward strand.
ATTGTTGAAAATATTATCTCAGATGTGATTGTAATTGTTTTCCCTGCTTAAGTTTTAAAACATGCTAAGGCTACAATTGAACAGTAGCTGATATTGTTGTTGGGTCTCATTCAGCACTGGACCCAAATGGGAATAGCCAAACTAATAGACCTTTTCTACAAAGCCATACGCTGTGAACTGCTTCCTACATTAGTTCTTGCCACTGCCGTCAGAGGGCAGGTTGGTGATGGTGGTGGAAATCCTCACTAAGACCCTTTCCACAAAGCATCACACACAGTGAGCTGCAACACACAACATTAGTTCTGCCACTGTCGTCGGAGGGTGGGTTGGTGGTGGAACTCATCTGATATGATGGGACCTTGAAACTGATGTATATTGCTGGTTATGACCAGACAGGATGGCAGAAGGAGTTAGAGAGTCTGTCTCACGTGTTGGTAGATCGTGGGATCGTGGGTTCGAACCCTCGTCAAGTCAAACCAATGACTTAAAAGTTGATACTTGTTGCTTCCTAGCCAGGCGCTCGGCATTCTTAGGATAGGGCAAGGACTGGTTGGCGCAGTGTCAGGATAATGTGACTGAGTGGGATACCAGGTCATGGTGCTGGCGGCCTGGTCTTCCAGTGGGGCAGCACTTTAAAGTCGTCACGAGTGCGCACTGTCACAACACACAAACAAACAAATCTTGCTGGTTAAGGGTAGGAAAGCAGGCACATTGAAAGGGTATTGGGGGGTATGTCCTTTGGAGACCATAAAACAAAGATAAAAACGTGAGATTTACGTGCCTTAGGCCTGTGGGTATATTACAAAATGGAGGGGTAGATTTAACTCGTGTATGTACCCTAGCTCATGGATAGTATTGGTCTTAGATATTCAATTTAGAAGCTGGTACCCTCGATAAACATTGTTTGTTCAAAGTACAGTTTATGTCTCGTTTGACACTCCCTCCAATGACAGAACGCCTGTATGTGGATGCGGAGTTGTCTTTTGAAAACTGGTACTACTGTTTAAAAGAATTAATGAATTAAAATAATAATTAATATTGGTCAACTAGGCGAGGTACGGCATGCCTATTGGCCTAGTCATTATGGAGTGGCTTACATTGTGTGTCCTTAGACATTTGACTAGACTAGATGGCTGAATGAGTCAAAGCGCTGGCTAGCTTCCTGTGTGGGAAGGGAAGTCTTACGCTCAAACTCTGACCGAATCAAACCAATGACTTACAAAATTGAAATGTATGTTCACGTAACCTGGCACTCTGCATTAGTATGATAGGGCACGGACTGGTTAGTTCAGTAACAGGATAATGTAACTGAGCGGGACTTATCAGTGTCACAATTCGGTACTGGTATTGACATGACATGAAATATTGCTAGGACATAAAACCCAACCAAGCAACCAAATAAACCTAGCCCTTTCCAATGTTCTCTGTGGCAGAGTGGTTAGAGTGTCTGACTTTTTTCTCGGTTGGACTCCTAATCTGAAGGTCAGTGGTTCGATTCCCCATGCCCCCACCTCTGCCACTTTGGATTTCCACCGCTGTGTATAACTTACAGCGTCATCAAAGGCCGGTTGCTCTCATACCAAGTCTATGTGGTGTGGGAGGTTAAAAATCCCTTGGGTCGGTAAAAGTGTAGGCTCAGGCTTTCTATCGACAAACTGTCTAATGGTGAAAACAAGTCTATTCAGACTTATCCATGATAGGCAGTATAAATCTTCAATCAATCAATGCATGGAGTTGGGGATGACTTGACAATAGGAATGTGAGTACGCAATGTAACTGGGCTGGAACTCCCTTCGATGTGGGCTCAATAGTAACTGTTGGACTCTTACATGTTAACAGCGCCTTCGTGCCCCCTTTGGCCGGTGTAATCTATTTATAGTGTCTGCAGTAGCCGGAAGTTCTTATGTTTGGGACGCTGCGAGTGATGTAGCTATGGCGTCTTCTTTTTTTACTTCTTTGCTTTGCTTTTGCAGATTCGGGCCATCGTCCACTCGCGGCAGGCACGGGTAAAGTTTGACACAAGCTGGTAAGTGGGTTATGTCGCGGGAGGAGCAGTGTGTGTGAGTGCTGTGTGCCTCCGGAGGAGGGGGGGGGGGAGGGGGCTCCAGCCCTATTGTGGACTTGTAGATGGCAGTGTTGTTGGGCTGTTTGAATAGAGTCTACAGTCGTACCTGTCTTCAGCGGCTCCTGTTAGGTTTGTTTGATTGTTTGTTTGT